>JAYESA010000005.1:143850559-143896464 GCA_036927795.1 Iris macrosiphon | reverse complement strand
TACCCGTCTCCGTTCTGCGGCGCGCAAGCGTGCAAAGTGCTAAGTGCGCGAATAATAAACGCGTAAAAACGCGTATTAAATTGCGCACACCCGCTCGTGGGTTGGATGAGATCTAGTCCATCTCCTACAAAGCCCACTTACCCACTAAGAGGGATAAAGCAATATATGAAAAGGAGAATGACTTTTCCTTTTCCATGTGGGACTAAAAGAAATGAGTTGCTTTGTTGAATCATATGGGACTAAAAGAAAGAGCGGTATTCGTGCTTCCGCTCTGAACCGCTTCGAACGAACAAAGCCGCTACCAGTGGTCTAGCTGCTCGACTAGGGGGTGTTCGACTGGAAGCCGATGGAAGGATGTAGAAGAGGTGATGCGGCTAGGTTTATGTTTCTATGGTTTAGAATAGAACAAGGGAAATATATATAGAGGGGGGGGGGGGGGGGGGGGGGGGGGGGGGGGGGGGGGGGGGGTGGGGGGGGTTTAGGGTTTAGGGTCGTTCGGATAAGCTGGAGATGCTCCCACCGGTACGAGGCGTGCTCCTGCGGACTCTAGAGAAGGCTGCAACGCACAGGCGCGTGCAAGAGTCTCCAACGGGAAGATATATAGTAACGTTGGCGTAAAACGGATTAACGGGCCGGCTACAGTGGCATGCAGTTTGCTGCTACTCTCTTTGGACCGGTTTACTTAAGGCATTGGCTTGCTCCATGTGAAGGAGAGGAGAAAAATAATGGAGTGGATAGTTGGTCTGAGAGTAGCACAAGGGAACACGTAGCAAGGGAGACCACTCAAGGTGCAGCCTCCATACTATGCATTCTAATGAGGTGATGGGCCGGATAATGGCTTGTTGGTCGGATTTAAGTTGATGGCTAAAACTAATATTAACAATAACCTCAGGACTTATTACTACATTTTAATGAGGATAATTCAAATGTCTAATCCCTAATCCTAAAATAAAATTTTGGGGCGTTTACAGCCTGGGTCCTCTGTGTAGCGCCCCGTTCTCCCGGTGCGGAGATCGCGGCTAAGAAACACAAGACGGTATCGTTCGATCGGGATAGATTGAATTAAGAACTCGTCCTCGTTATGGATTTGTTTCTTCGGAATCGATTTCCATATTCAGTGGACTGCGCCCCAAGGATCGGCTTAGCGGCAGAGTCAGGAGGGACCTCTTCGCTGCTATCTTTTATTGCCTCGGTTTTCGATGTCGCTTGTTGCTTTCGTGCTTTGAGTTGGTTTTGGGATTTGCTTGTTTTCCTTGAACGGTTTCGGTGGTTTTCATTATTTTCGTTCATTGAGATTGGAAAGAGAGGAAGAAGTATTAATCGAGCTGTTCGTGTGCAGGTGAACGAGCAGTAGGTGGCTTGCGAGCGGAGTCGTGAAGCGCCTCTTTCCTTCTTCTTTCCAAAAATCTAAGTGAGTGGCTACCAACCCGATTAGCTAGCCCTGCTTCCAAGCTTCACATCTAATAATCTGCAATCTTCTTTGCCCCGATCAAACGATACCAAGTAATAATAAAAGAAACCAAGATAAAAGAGAATAGACTTGGTTCTTATGCTTGTCAATCAAATATGTGAACTGTTATCATACTGTATGCTAGTTCGTTCATAACTGTTCTATAAATCGTGCTAAGTATGGAACACCTTGTATGCGCTAAACTGTTCAATGAGGCTATGTTAAATGAATCATGCAATACCGACTGTCCCGTACTACTGTTTGCCTCAACTGCATGAACTGTTAACTTAGTAAACATACTGTTCGATCACGGACAACTTGTGCACAAGGTAACTGGTTCCTGCGGACGGTCGCTGGGGCACTGGCACCGATCCGGTCCGGACGGAACTCTACTGTATAGTCTACTGTACTGGACGAGATGGCTTGTGGCACCACTGTACATTGGCTGCAAACCATCTCCGTCTAAGACTATTGTCCCTTATGGCATTATGCTAGTGATCTCTTGTATATTTAAACCTGTTGCATACTAACTTGTGTCTTCGTGGCAGGGAAGGCATGGTAAGTATTGTGCAGGTAATTCAGACGGTCAGGTAAAATCCACCGAACGGTGGCACGTTCATTTCAGTAAATTCTATATGCTGCTTACTTGTAAATGAACTAAGGCAAGATAGAAACCCACAAATATGCATGCTTCACTAAACAACGTGTTGATTGGTATAGTCAGGCTAGCTCGCCTTCACCAGCATGTTTCGATATGCTGACCCTCGTTGAAATAGATTCTCCGCACCAAGGCGAACCGAGCGAGGAGTCGAAGTCGTCTACCCGATCCAGTCCAGCTGTTAGCGCATCTTCACCGCGCCTCGAAGCCTTTTGAAGTTCAAAGCTGCAACTCTTCATACACAAATGCAGCTCCGTGGCAAAGCCGTCCTCCAGCCTGGAGGTCTTTATCGTTTTGAGTTTATAAAAAGATGTAATGTACAGGACTGCTATCTCATTTTGAGTCATCTCTTTTGTAAGCCGTTCGGCATATTAGCTAACTCGTTCAAGAGTTTGTAATAGATGTTCATTATCAATAAAGAGAACTTTTCTATGTTTCAAATCTGTGTTTCAATTTATCTGCGTACTCTGAATATGTGCTTGCTATGCAAATCATTAAAGCCTTGTGCGGGCGCAACTCCAGGCCCGCACGGCGGTCACGATTCGGGGGACGCCTCAGGTGATTCTACGAAATTGGGTCGTGGCACTCTGGGCCTCCATCATCTCCCGAAATAGCACAAACATCTGTGCGACGTCGACGGGTGCTGGGGTGGTGGAAGCTCCTCAGAAATCGTGGGCATCATCCTTTGAACTAGAGGTGGAGCACCCCCAAAAGCTACTGTTGAATCCCCACCTGGATCGGTGTGGCAACCCTCTGAGCGAAAGAAGGCGGAGTAGTAGCTCACTACTAGAATAAGCGGGATTAGCGACGTATTTTAGCGACTCCAAGTAAAAACGTCGCTAACTTAGCGACTCCGTAAATATCGTCGCTAGACGTCGCTAAATGGCGACATTTAGCGACGTTTAGCGACTTTTATTAAGATTTTAAATTAATCGTCGCTATAAGTTCAATTAAGGTCGCTAAACGTCGCTAATATATCTTATTTAGCGACGTTTAGCGTCGTAATTAGCGACGTATCTTTCAAAAATATTTAGCAACGTATTTAGCGACGACTTTGGAGTCGCTATTTTTTTATTTTAGCGACGTTTTTACCTTGACGTCGCTAAACGTCGCTAAATTTTGATTAATTAGGGCTCAGTTTTCTTTTCTCCATCTGTCGAAAATTTCGAAACGCTTCGATTTCCCCCGCCCCCCCTCTCCGGCGACCGGGTCTCCGACCGCTGCGGCTACTCCGGCATCTCCCTCCTCCTCCTCGAGCTCTAGGTAATCTCTCTCTCTCTCTCTCTCTCTCTCATGTGACACTGACACAAGACACACGCACACAGACACGACACACGCACACAGACACTGAGGAGTGGTACACGAGACACACGACACACACACACAGACGCAGACACACACACACGACACACATACACGACACACACACACACACGCAGACACACACACACACAGACGCATATTAGGGTTAGGGTTAGGTTTAGGGTTAGGGTTTTTGACCTGGGTTAGGGTTAGGGTTAGATTTATGGTTAGGGTTAGGGTTAGGGTTAGGTTTTTTGACCTGGGGTTAGGGTTAGGTTTAGGGTTAGGGTCAGATTCATCTTCTCAAAAGCAAGTGGTACACGAGACACACGACACACACACACAGACGCAGACACACGACACACATACACGACACACACACAGACACACAGACGCAGACACACACACGACACACACACACACACGCAGACACACACACACAGACGCATATTAGGGTTAGGGTTAGGTTTAGGGTTAGGGTTAGGTTTTTTGACCTGGGGTTAGGGTTAGGGTTAGACCTGGTCAAGAGAGAACATATATTTTCTAAAGAGACACACACACACACACACACACAGACACAATCAGAGAGTAGCATTCCTTTTCTTTCTCAAGAGAGAACATATATTTTCTAAAAATATATTGTTAATGTTATGAATCAGAGAGTAGCATTCCTTTTCTTTCTCAATCCTACTGTGCCTTATATTCCTTCGTTTGACTCAACGTGGAATTTAGAGGAAGTTAGTGTTATTTTGGCTTGCAACCTGCTAATTAATGATATGCACACAACCTGCTAGTTAATGATATGAATATGAGTTTGGAACCTCATTGTTATATTCTAAATATGTTAAGGGTGGAGTTAAGTAATACAAAAGCAATTCACTCTATTATTCTAAACTTGATGTTTGAAAAATCTAAAGATGAAAGCCTGTCAGGGTGGTCGCAACATGGTCGAAACGCTACGTGACGATCGTTTATTGGGAGAGAGGTGGAGGTGAAAGGGTTACAAGAAGGTTGTAAGCATTTGATAGTAAACTTAGCACCCAAGATATTATTTTGTGACACGTAGGATATAAATAAGATATTATGGTATCATTATTATACTGCAACAAACAGCTAATTCTTTGTGAGTCATCTAATTATTCCGTTCTGGTCCAATAGCTAATTCTTTGCTAATTCTTTGTTTTCATCTATCTTACCAGATGGCACCCAAGAGAGCGACACCTACTGTTAAGGAGGAAGTGATGCCTCCTACTGTTAAGGAGGAAGAGATACCACCTGCGGGGAGTTCCAGTCACCCAGCACCTATCGCGGCTGTATCTCAGACAGGGAGTTCCAGTCACCCAGCACCCATAGCGGAGCTTGATAACATAAACGCTGTTTATGCGCAGTATTTGAGGGACTGGTATCTGCCCCGTTTTGGAAATCCTCGAGATTGATACTATGATGTTTCATATACTTATATATTATGAATTTTGTGTTACTGTGATACTCTGATACTTATATATTATGTATTTTGTGATGTTGTTTATGCCCATTTTGTGTGACTGTGATACTGTGATACTTTTATGACTGTGATACTTTTATTGTCTGTCTATAATATTTGTGTGTATTAATTGTATGACTGTATACTTTTATTCATATTAAATATTGTTAATCCGGTGTTGAGTGTTCCACCGAAGGGGTCGGCGAACCCATTGAATTCAACGGAGGGTTGCTCCGGGTCTATTTTTAATTAGAAATTTTAAAATTACAGGAACAATAGCTTGGAACAATTAAGGTTTTTTTTTTACTTTTTTTGTAAATTTAGCGACGTATTTAGCGACGTTTAGCGACGTCTAGCGACGTTTTAATAAGTCGCTAAAAAAGTCGCTACTTAGCGACGTGTCATTAGACGTCGCTAACGACGTCGCTAAACGTCGCTAAATATGTCGCTGTACGTCGCAAATTGGTGACATGGCAGTACTGCCAGGTCATTAAATACGTCGCTGTTACGTCGCTATATAAGTCGCTAATTAGCGACGTTTAGCGACTTTATAGAACGTCGCCATTTAGTGACGCGGCGTCGCTAAACGTCGCTACGTTTAGCGACTCATGGAAGTCGCTAAAAAACGTCGGTATAGCGACGTTTAGCGACGTATTTCGTTTCAGCGACTTGGTTTCTTCCGACTACTTTAAAACGTCGCTAATGACGTCGCTAAACTATTTTAGCGACGTTTTTTTGTCATTTAGCGACGTTTTTGGGCGTCGCTAATTTGACTTTTTTTGGTAGTGGCTATTGTCTGCCTGTGAGGTGACGAAGTAACTGACCTCACTGAAACTGCTCCAGAGCGTTGGGATCGAGTTTTCGGTGGCATCCTGAAGACAGATTCAAAACAAGGGATCAATATTGCGCAAGATACGATAGCATCAAAGAAGGACAGTAATATTTCAAAGAAAGTAATTATTATGAATGATAAAGGTAATAAACTCAATAGATTGAAAATGTTCCTTGTTGTTATTGAGTATCCTCGCATCCTATATCCCTAGTCCTATATCCTATAGCAGTCTTGTAGTAATACTCCAAGTCTGAGTACTACTATGCAGATCTGCATGGGCCACCACAAAAATGTGTCATGACTCGTACCCGGTGTAGAGGCACGAGTACGTGGGTACGTCCAGCATACGCCGCAGCATCGACGGTAGAACGATGTCTAGGTCAACAATTCTAACTAAATATCTCACACACTATATATAATATACTTGTCAAGATATCTCAACTCCCAAATGGAGGACAATATGATAATGGTAATCAATACTCAATCACAATATAAAACTAGAGAAAAATATGACACGATATGGAATAGAATGAAAGAAATATAAAGTCACAATACATCACAAGTCCAATAAACTAATCAAAACTCAATGATCTCAAATATAATACATGCCAAAAGTGTCTAACTGACATATAAAATATCATAATAAAAATATATAAGTCTCCACGACTGCTGGTAGTACTATCTCAATATGCTCTACGAGTGTTATCTCAACTGGCTCGCCATCATGTGGCCTGTAGTGTATAAGACACCAGTCCTCTAATGAATAATCTGAAAAATATATCCAGTCAGAATTGGAGCACAGTACAACCCA
Organism: Iris macrosiphon; assembly: GCA_036927795.1. NCBI lineage: Eukaryota > Viridiplantae > Streptophyta > Magnoliopsida > Asparagales > Iridaceae > Iris > Iris macrosiphon. The sequence continues at coordinate 143,889,928 of JAYESA010000005.1, read as the reverse complement.
ATAACAGTTCTAATAATTGACAGAAACTATGAAACAATAATAGCAATAAAAATAAATTATGAAAGTAACTGAACTAGTAAGTATCACAAGAAGAAGTATCATGGTAAACAATGGAAATAAACTGAGAACAATATGGTGAGGAACATCAATATAATGAACTGGAATAAAAAATAATAATAATAAAATGCGCCTTGAAGTATTAGTAAGATAATATGATCGGCTTGGGCCTAACACGGGCTGTAAACCCCCTCATCCAAAATTAGGCCTACTTGGCTTAGATAGAAAAACTAGGGCTAGTTTGAATCCAAATAGAAATAGAACACGGTGTTTATTTAATTTTGCAGTATTTATATCACCTAGTGCACATTACCGTTGCTTCGATAATTGGAGCACCTCACTAGCCATTGTCTTCCTACAAATTTTACATCCTTGTCCTAGACGTGCCAGTCATCTATTCTGACCTTTGTGTAACTTATAATTATGCTCACTTGTGCTACATTTTAGTCGTACAATATTCGTCGCAGAAGTTTATTCTTAATTCTAAATAAATGCAACTTTGTATCCTTGAGCGTTCCAATCGAAATTGGAGACATAATCTTGATCCGTTTTGTGCAACCCAAATTCTGACAATATTCTATTCTGAGTCTTCTATGTCCATGACACTTGTGTTCCACCTAATTTTAGCCCCATGTACTTTTAATTAATTCAAGAACACCTTGTGCATTAATTTTAATTAATTTAATCCAATTTCCATCTTTGTGTAATTTTCCAATTGTTGGGCGCTTTTATGCAAAAGTGCATTGAGATGTCCACACCATTGGACACAACACATGAAGAAATCCATTTTTTCTTCATATAAATTTTTCCCATGATTTTTGGGATGTGCAACACACAACATCACCCCTCATCTAATCCTAGCCATGCATTTTAAACAATGCAAATCCTAGCCCTCCAAACATCTCCATGTGAAGCCAAGCCCATCCCAAGTAGGATGTTGACCAAGCCCAATTCTCTAGGTCAACCCAACCCTACACCTTTACATATATAAATACAATTTTTATTTCCTTTTTATTTCCTTTTTTATTCCAAATACCTAAACCTATTTCAGCCGACACCTCCCATCATCCTCCCATCTCCTTCCCTTTCCAGGTCGCTGTGCTCGCCGGGAAGACCTCGCCGGAGACTGCAATCGTCGGCCACCCAGCACCCTGACCCACCGCAGCCAACCTTCCCACGATCGCAGGCCTGCACAACCTCGCAGAACCACCATAACCACCTCCCTCTCGACTCACCATTAACACTCCGACTTCCCTTCATCCCCGCCGGAGTCGACGACAACGGCACCACCGTCCCGCTGCTCTAAACCACCATTTCCCCGTCCTTCTCCTCGACGGAGCATCACATGCACCAAATCGACGATCACAGCCATCCCACTGTCCCTCGCCATCATCGCTGGACCTCTCCACAGAGATACCACCGTCGAGTCCTCCATCGTCCCCGTTCACCACCGGAGCCGCATCCCGCTGAACTCCTTCTCCGTCAACCTCCCTAGCCTCCGCCTAGACTTCACCGCCACCACCAACGTCACCGTCCACCGCCAGACATCCCCGTCGAACCGCAGCCCGTCTCCTCCCAGTTCTCTCCTTCCCTGATCTCCTCTCTCCATCGACCGGACCACCACCTCTCCACCCTGTCAGCCTCTCCCTCGACTCATCTACACTACCACCACCATTATCACCTCGACCACCACCACTCCTCTTACCCGGCCATCTCCCCGACTGTTCCCGTCGACCCCTCGCCGGACCTACCTGACCGTCGGACCTCCTCCGACCATCCCCTTCATCATCAATATCATCATCACCATTATCATCCTCATCATCCCTGGTTCTCATCATCCTCATCATCATCATCATCATTAAACCTAATCAACATCATAATCATTACCATCACCATTATCATCATTATCATCCCCTTCATCATCAATCATCATCACCAATCATCTTCACCATCATCATCATCATCACCATCATAACCTACATCATCATCATCATCATCATCATCATCATAACCTCAATCATCATCTCATCATCAACATCGATACCATCATCGTCATCGTGGACCCGTCACCCTTACCGAAGACGATCTGCAGCAGTCACCCTCGATCCTCGTGCCCGTGCACGCTAATCCCGAGGTTCGAACCTGTCCCTCTCCTATCATTTTATGTATGCTTGCGTGAATAGTGTAAGATTTTAGCATATTGGTTCAGTTAGTTGTTATGAGTTCAGACCGTATCTTTGAACCCAAACTCGTATGCGTATACGTACACGTATGAGTAATATAATCATATTGTTATATATATAAATATATGGATATATATGTAATGTAATAATAATGCTAAACCTAATTATGACTAATGTGTTTATTTGCTATACGACCCTAGGATAATTCTGGATATCCCATATTTACGTTTGACCAAGTAACCCTAAGAACTTGTGAGTTGATTGCCTTGTGTACATTAACGTACTGGCTTAGACACGTGTTAATTGACTTTCTGATTGATACATCATTTAAAGACGTAACACCCGCGTAATTAGACGCGCATTTGACCCTGTTAGTTGACCAGTGTCACCCCTAGCGTACCCTCTGAGTTCAGTATAATTATGGTTATGTATGTGCTAGTGTAATGGCTGATGTTGTGTTGTATTATATTATATGTATATAGGACTTTCGGATTGTTCTGTGCGACTTCAGGAGCAGGTTATTGGTACTACGCAGCTTTCTTGCCAGGTAAGTATACCATGCCATTGTACTATAATTTATATTCTATATAATGCATGCATGTTTTATTTCTGTCATTTAGTTCATATATCTTAACTGCTATATAAACTACGCGTCCAAGGAAACTTGGGTGCAATGACGGTGGGGTCGTATTCTGTTTTTATTATGTATATGCATGTGACCTAGTCTATGAGACCACCCCATTATCATAAGACATTATTAGGTTTCATTGGCCGTGACACATCTGTTATACGAGTGTGAGTCTCATATAGATCACGGACTTGCGTGCAAGGTTTGGCCTTTTGTACATATGGGACGTGCGATAGGGAATAACTACCGATAGAAACTTTGCATGCTAGAAGACCTGGCAGTTATTTAGAGGTATCATCGTGTCATGGATATATATGACATGCTTAGAGCATGGGGTGGGGAGAACAACAAGTAAGGCGTTTGGGCTCCTTTGTACTTTTCTTGTGTAACCCGTACGCTTCGTCGGAGATGCGCGGTCATGATGACCACTATATATTATATATTATCAGGCGGCCTCTGGCTTTCAAAAGACGACATACTTTTTAGGCCCCTGAATCTCCAAGAGAATCATGCCAATCCTATTTTAGCTAGATAGCCTACTTGTTGGAAAGTTGTTCTCAAACTGCATTCACATAGATGGTTAGGAGACCCATTGGATGTTTATTTTACAGAACTTATTGGCATGCTTTTATGTATCTTGTTATGTCCCTCTGAGGACCTGGTCCCTTTCCAGGTGTAGACGATCTTGACTATTCGCAGGACCACGGATCAGGACTTACTACTTATCTCTTTCGAGGAGGTCTTCTCTTCGAGTCTCATTGTTCATTAGATGTTCTTATGTGGTTTCCCTTATATTCTAGTTTGGCAGTAGATTTGTTTCCACCCGACTATCATTCTTTGATACTTCATATTGAGATTCAGTTATATAGTAGATTGGTTATTTACTTCTTTATGATTTTTGTGGATGAGATTTAGAGTTATGTCTTGTGACTTGTGATAGTTTATACCACTTGTGAATTATTGTTCATAATACAACGTACGCATGTGTTGTGGTTTCCATATATTGGAGTTGCCATATACATACGGCTGACATGCTTACGTATTCCTAGTCCTACGTATTTTGGGACTGGGGCGTGACATATTTTTAGTGGTGGCCCATGCAGGTCGAGAGCATATTGTCTCGGTTATGTTACTGTACCGAGTAAGCCTGCAATTAGGATTAGAGTATAGGATCTCATCCACATTTGACTATGACTTACCTTCCTTCTAATCTGTTCTATTTAAATAATTGCATCATGCTTGATTCATGTACTTTTCTACTAGTTCCTTGAGTATAGCCCTCTCATAGAATATAGAAATCCTTGTTGTTAGGATGATAATTAGGGTAATATTCCTACTAAGAATATAACTAGGATATATTGATACATCACTAAGTTTAGAATACCTAATGAACCCTAGCAACCCTTACCGTAGATTGATTGACCATTATCCCTTGATAATTAGGGATGACTTGAGAGTAGTATAGACACTACTAGGGTTAGTTAGAAATTTGACCATATTATTTGACCCTAGTATTGAGGAACCAATAGAAATCCAAGGTTGAATATTAGGACTAAACCTAACTTTCATAGTAAGATAGTATTAGAAAACTACAACCTTAGCTTCTTGTCTTAATATTAGCAGACAGTGCCTTAGGAAGCCAAGAGGAATGAATATAACATTTTTTTCGATCATACCTCGAACACAAATATTAGCATACCACCTTCCTTAAGAAACCATGATATTATCAAGAGTCTCTCTATTTAATTTCATATCCTGTTCCTCCGGAACCTTAGTGTTCGCTATTTGTGCGACGACTAAAATTTTTTTTATCTTTCAATTCATGCCACCTAACCCTTCTGATTGTAGGCCAAGTGATTTTCTTTTATGTTAAGATATATAGTTTGCTAGGATTATGTTGTAATCTTGAAATTTGAAATTATGTGCTTAGTAGAACTTGATATTTTGAGTTGTTCTTTTAGATTGTGATTGATGATTATTCTTAGTTTTAAATCACGTAATTTGTACCCACACCGCAATACAAGTTATATTCTCTTTCACTTGAGAGCCAGTAATTTCTCCATTATCAATATTAACGCTTTTATTCTATAAACACTATGATTAAGACTTAAGATGACCATTACCCATGGAGTTTTATAGCCTGGGCGCTCGCGCGCGTTTAAAGAACATAATAAGTACCAAGATCTTTTCCTCGGGTACCCCAATAAGAGTTTCTACTTTATTTGCAAGTACAAGGTTATTTTGTAGAATTTCCTTTAAGGCAGTCATAATATTAGTTAATTCTTTTAAGTTGGGTAGTATGCCTCACAACCTAGTAACACATAGTCCTTTTTGACCCATTAATGTAGTTTAATAGAATGACACCAACTATAGACTTGCATAAGAAGATAGTAGTTATCCAGACTGTAGAACTTAGAGGCCCATACCCCTATTCGGTCGACTAGCGACTTAGACAAAGAGTTCGTATGGCAAATGTAGAGGCACAACACCGGACAAGTCTCATCTTCTTGGTAAAATTGAAATATTTTTGTACCTTCTCTCATCATAATCCAACGTACCTATACTTTTTGTACTAGCTCGACTTATGCTGCTATTATAGCCTAGTTTTGCAAGCTTATTCTTTTATCGAGCTTGTTCATGACAAATGTATTATTGGTTCGACACACTAATATAATTGTCTATTTAGAATCAGTGTATTAGGGTCTAGCTAACCATAGTACGCTTGGTTCGCTCTTCGTATGACTACCTTACGTGGATTGAGATATATAGTTGACTCAACTTGTTAGACGAATATACTTGTCCTCTAAACAGGCCAGAGCATATCATATCAGGTACATAACTGTTCTAAAATGAACATGCGAATAGGAATTTACCAAAATAGAATTTCAATCCACAACTGCCTTGACAACTCTCATTTTGAATTCTTTAATCTCCTTGAACCTCGTACTTGTATTCTATCACCTCCACCTTGAATTCTTTATTATTGTTCTCCGTATTCCCCTATTTCGAAAAGACAAAACCTCGTGCTTGGTATAAGTTTGATACACAGAGATTACTAGATATACCCCATAGGCCAACCGCATTATTTGGTGACTAACTTTTGTAATTAAGGGCATATCATATATGATATATTTGGTGTTAAAGTTTTGAGGATTGAATAACATGATTAAATAATTTGAGGAACATCTTTCTTAAATGTATAGCCTTATATGATATATGGGTAAATTCTAAGTTGGGTAGAAATTGCATTATCAACTTGAGATGAATTTCTTTTAGATTGTGATCAAGTAAGATTGGATTGAGAGATTAAGTCACTTTAAATGTGGAGAATTTTAGAAGAAGGAGTTAGATGATGAGTATTTAATGAATTTTAAAACCTTGATATTATGGACCAAATATTTATACTTGAGCATATGATTTAAATTTTAAAAACTGAAGATTGAATCATCGATTTAAACTTTGAGGATAAATATATAATTTTAGACTTGAACATTGGTGGATTGAATTTAAAATTTTATAATTTGATGATTTGAAGTAAAAAGTTAAAATTTAATTGTTGGAACACCTATTTGAAATGTTGAGGATGAAAATTAAAATTTAAAATTGGAAGAGTACAAAATTTATAAGTTAAAAATAGGAATAATATTTGATTAGAATAATTTTCTAAAAGAGATTATGATAGTTGGAGATATTAGTGTAAAAATTTGGTATGGGTTATTTAAATCTTGAAGATGTTGTATGGATTGACTTAAATTTGGATGTCGATAATTTAAAAAATCGAGAAGAGATTATAATATGTTAAATTTTGATTTAAACAGTGGTTATTTAAATTTAAAGTGATTGCGATGAAATTGAAAAGATTTTGTTATTTAAAATTTTGGAAGAGATTGCAATAGACTTGTTTTATGTACGAATGTGAAGGATTTAACAAAATTATGTCTTATTTTAATTTTGAGGACAAAATTATTTTAAGTTGGGTAGATTGTAAACCCCCTCACCCAAAATTAGGCCTACTTAGCTTAGATAGAAAAACTATGGCTAGTTTGAATCCAAATAGAAATATAACACAATTTTTATTTAATTTTTTAGGATTTATTTCACCTAGTGCACCTTACCGTTGCTTCGATAATTGGAGCACCTCACTAGCCATTGCCTTCCTACAAATTTTACATCCTTGTCCTAGACGTGCTAGTCATCTATTTTGACCTTTGTGTAACTTATAATTATGCTCTTTTGTGCTACATTTTAGTCGTCACAATATTCGTCACAGACGTTTATTCTTAATTCTAAATAAATACAACTTTGTATCCTTGTGCGTTCCAATCAAAATTGGAGACACAATCTTGACCCATTTTGTGCAACCCAAATTCTGACAATATTCTATTCTGAGTCTTCTATGTCCATGATACTTGTGTCCCACCTAATTTTAGTCCCATGTACTTTTAATTAATTCAAGAACACCTTGTACATTAATTTTAATTAATTTAATCTAATTTCTATCTTTGTGTAATTTTCTAATTGTTGGGCGCTTTTATGCAAAAGTGTATTGAGATGTTCACACCATTCGACACAACACATGAAGAAATTCATTTTTCCTTCGTATGAATTTTTTCCATGATTTTTGGGATGTGCAATGCACAAAATCACCCCTCATCTAATCCTAGCCATGCATTTTAAACAATGCAAATCCTAGCCCTCCAAACATCTCCATGTGAAGCCAAGCCCAACCCAAGTAGGATGTTGACCAAGCCCAATCCTCTAGGTCAACCCAACCCTACACCTATACATATATAAATATAATTTTTATTTCTTTTCTTTTCTTTTCCTTTTCTATTCCAAATACCTAAACCTATTTCAGCAGACACCTCCCATCATCCTCCCATCTCCTTCCCTTCCCTGCTCGCTGAGCTCGCCGGGCAGACCTCGCCGGAGACTGCAACCTCCGGCCACCCAGCGCCCTGACCCACCGCAGCCAACCTTCCCTCGACCACAGGCCTCCACAACCTCGTTGAACCACTATAACCACCTCCCTCTCGACTCACCATTAACACCCCGACTTCCCTTCATCCCCACCGGAGTCGACGACAGCGGCACCACCGTCCCGCTGCTCTACACCACAATTTCCCCGTCCTTCTCCTCGACAGAGCATCACCTGCACCGAACCGACGATCACAGCCATCCCACTGTCCCTCGCCATCCTCGCTGGACCTCTCCACAGAGATACCACCGTCGAGTCCTTCATCGTCCTCGTTCACCACCGGAGCCACATCCCGCTGAACTCCTTCTCTGTCAACCTCCCTGACCTCCGCCTGGACTTCACCGCCACCACCAACGTCACCGTCCACCGCCAGACATCCCCGTCGACCCGCTGCTTTTCTTCTCCCTGTTCTCTCCTTCCCCGATCTCCTCTCTCCACCGACCGGACCACCACCTCTCCACCCTGTTAGCCTCTCCCTCGACTCGTTTACACCACCACCACCATTATCACCTCGACCACCACCACTCCTCTTACCCGGCCATCTCCCCGACTGCTTCCCGTCGACCCCTCGTCGAACCTCCCTGACCGCCGGACCTCCTCCGGCCATCCCCTTCATCATCAATATCATCATCACCATTATCATCCTTATCATCCCTGGTTCTCATCATCCTCATCATCATCATCATCATTAAACCTAATCAACATCATAATCATCACCATCACCATTATCATCATCATCATCCCCTTTATCATCAATCATCATTACCAATCATCTTCACCATCATCATCATCATCATCACCATCATAACCTATATCATTATCACCATAACCTCAATCATCATCTCATCATCAACATCGATACCATCGTCGTTATTGTGGACCCGTCACCCTCACCGAAGACGATCTGCAGCAGTCACCCTCGATCCTCGTGCCCGTGTAGACTAACCCCGAGATTTGAACCTGTCCCTCTTCTTTCATTTTATGTATGCTTGTGTGAATAGTGTAAGATTTTAGCATATTGGTTCAGTTAGTTGTTATGAGTTCAGACCGTATCTTTGAACCCAAACTCGTATGCGTATACGTACACGTTTGAGTAATATAATCATATTGTTATATATATAAATATATGGATATATATGTAATGTAATGATAATGCTAAACCTAATTATGACTAATGTATTTATTTACTATACGACCCTAGGATAATTTTGGATATCCCATATTTATGTTTGACCAAGTAACCCTAAGAACTTGTGAGTTGATTGCCTTGTGTACATTAACGTACTGGCTTAGACACATGTTAATTGACTGTCTGATTGATACAGTATTTGAAGACGTAACACCCGCGTAATTGGACGCGCATTTGACCCTGTTAGTTGACCAGTGTCACCCCTAGCGTACTCTCTGAGTTCGGTATAATTATGGTTGTGTATGTGCTAGTGTAATGACTTATGTTGTAATGTATTATATTATATATAGATAGGACCCTCGGATTGTTCTGCGCGACTTCAGGAGCAGGTTATTGGTACTACACAGCTTTCTTGCCAGGCAAGTATACCTTGCCATTGTACTATAATTTATATTCTATATGATGCATGCATGTTTTATTTCTGTCATTTAGTTAATATATCTTAACTTCTATATAAACTGCGCGTCCAAGGAAACTTGGGTGCAACGACGGTGGCATCGTATTCTGTTTTTATTATGTATATGCCTGTGACCTAGTCTATGAGACCACCCCATTATCATGAGGCATCATTAGGTTTCATTGGCCGTGACACATCTGTTACACGAGTATGAGTCTCATATAGATCACGGACTTGCGTGCAGGGTTAGGCCTCCTGTACGTATGGGACGTGCGATAGGGAATAACTGTCGATAGAAACTTTGCATACTAGAAGATCTGGCAGTTATTTATAGGTATCATCATATCATGGATATGACATGCTTAGAGCATGGGGTGGGGAGAACAACAAATAAGGCATTTGGGCTCCTTTGTACTTTCATTGTGTAACCCGTACGCTCCGCAGGAGATACGCGGTCATGATGACCACTATATATTATATATTATTTGGTGGCCTCTGGCGTTCAAAAGACGACATACTTTTTAGGCCCCTGAATCTCCAAGAGAATCATGCCAATCCCATTTTAGCCAGATAGCCCACGTGTTGGAAAGTTATTTTTAAACTGCATTTACATAGATGGTTAGGCGACCCATTGGATATTTATTTTACAGTACTTATTGGCATGCTTCTATGTATCTTGTTATGTCCCTCTGAGGACCTGGTCCCTTTTCAGGTGTAGACGATCTTGACTATACGCCGGAGCACGGATCAGGAATTGCTACTTATTTCTTTCGAGGAGGTCTTCTCTTCGAGTCTCATTGTTCATTAGATGTTCTTATGTGGTTTCCCTTATATTCTAGTTTGGCAATTAATTTGTTTCCACCCGACTATCATTCTTTGATACTTCATATTAAGATTCAGTTATACAGTAGATTGGTTATTTACTTCTTTATGATTTATGTTGATGAGATTTAGAGTTATGCCCTGTGACTTGTGATAGTTTATACCACTTGTGAATTATTGTTCATAATACGGCGTACGCATGTGTTATGGTTTCCATATATTGGAGTTGCCATATACATGCGGCTGGCATGCTTACTTATTCCTAGTCCTACGTATTTTGGGACTGGGGTGTGACACGGTATATAAAAATGTGAGCTAGCGTGATCATACATGAGTTGCATGATCTACTAACTATTACGGGCTACACTAAATCACGGGCTATAAGGTATGATCACATATCCACTAATACTTTTTCAACCCCCGACTAGTACACGAAACCAAATCATGACACATTATAACATGTATATCATAATGCACGGTCAATAATATCATGCACTATGATCACGGTCTATATAATTACTAAGATATCACAGTAATCACTAAGTAATCACAAAGTATGACACGATGATCACTGAGTAATCACAATAATAATATCTCATGACAAAGATCCGCGTATACCAATCTATGTAACCATCGTGTCAGGAATCAAATATCTCAATACTAAATACATGAAACATAGGGACTATCAAATAAGAAAACTATCAGAGAATGTACTCGCCAGTGATCCTTAGCAAATGGTATAACTCGGTCTCCCAACTGGTGTCACACACACCTATATGAATGGCATGTCAATTGGTGTAAAGAAGAGATAATGAGCTAAAATGCATTAAATATGATTTTCTAGGTCATTCCAAGGTCATACTAGCCAAACTAGACAAAACGAGGTCATTACCTTGGTTTCTAGGTTAATACCAATTAATCTAGTCAATACCTTGGGGTATTAGCTATACTAGTCATTAATACTAAAGTATTTACATACCTACTCATGAACACCAATTATCATCTACATTAGAGTATCTTAGTATCCTATATTATTTACTTAACTAATACTTTATCTTTAACTTAACTCCACATGAAAACCCTAATACCTCATAAATATACTAGCGGATACTAATACTTAGCACTACTTTATTCCACATACCACCCACATCTCCACTATTTAACTATACCCAGGTACTTTAAATACAAATTGATACTAGTCTTGGTATCAGTCCTATAAACCCACACTCATCAGGTATGAACACTCCCCTCAACACTAAACTGCTGCTAGCAGTAGCTAATGTCTGCACACATGATACACTTCACTGGCCCTTTACTCCATACACACACAACAACATAAACACCTCAAACTCTACTACTCTCATGCAGTGACTGATACTCACTAACAGGCACCCATATGCATACTCACAAACCCATGCTTAACCAAATATTTGGTACAAGCACACTCTCACTAGTACATCCTTCTATACACTAGGACATCCCCCTTTACACAAGAGGACTACTAACATGATCCTTGCATGTTGGCACTGCCATAGCAAGCAGTTCTTGTTGTTGTTGCTGCACGAATTACTGCAACTCATGAACATTGCAGTTTTCCAACTCCTTACTGCAATCAAGTACCAAGCCTCCAACTCTCTACTGTTATTATCGCATTGTTGTTGTTGCTGTTATCATGCGTAGTAAGTTGCTGCTGCAACTGAGTCTTTAACTCAACCCAACTGGTACACTACTGTTGGTGCTATTTGTTCTTCTTTAAGGTCTGAATAGACCTATACTTTCCTCCCTCTTCCTTCAGTTAACTGCTGCTACTAATGCTGTTATAAATTGGTGTTACTGTTGCTTCTTTTTAATCCTACACCCCCTGCCTGATACTGCTGTTGTTACCTACTGCAGACCTGGAACACCCTACAGTCCAGGTTCCAACTCAACCAAATTCTTCAATTCAAAACCCGACTACAACCTCACACATACACTACCACTACTGCTGAATACTACTGCTGCTACATGTTGTATTCCCGAGCCTAGGTACTTTCCCCTTCACTCTTATCAATTCTACATCACTACCACCACACTCAACAACAAGTAACATACATATACAAGTATAGATATATGCTAACATATATATATATATATATATATATATATATATATATATATATATATACAAATTATATATAATACTAATACCTAATGAACAATATAACAAACACATAGTGCACTTTTAGGAATTCCATGATACACATTCAAATAAGATATCAAAACTCCCAATTCTCTACAATTACTATTCATACATATCATAAACATCATAATACAACTAAAGTAACTAGTTACAATAGAAATTTGAAGAGTAATTACACAAATCATCCAAAATAAATCCCGTATCATACCGTATCACAAAATACCATGATACGCTCTACTCATGTTCAATTGTGAACACGTATCTAGTCCCATAGCAATAATCTACGTCTAATTAGATCTAATTGGTCTTATGACACACACTTGATGTATCAATCTCGAAATTGTTGAGTTATGGGAGACTTATTTAGTCCTACATCGGATAAAAATAAGGAGTATATATGTACCCTCTCTCTTGGAAATAAATGAATCAATTATTTTCTCTACATGGTATCAGAGCCAAAGCTCTGAATCCTTTTTCCAAAAAAATAATAATAAAGAGAATTCCCTTTCCCCTGTCTCTCACCCGATCCCCTACCCCCGCCGCCTTCCTCTACCCGGGTGGAAGCCCCCCTCCCGTATTCTACTGTGCGTGGAAGCCCCCTACCCTCGGGTATCGTCGACGTTCCCTGCGGGTTTGCCTGCGGGCGTCGTCAAATCCGTCGTTGGATCGTGGATAATCAGAGAGAAACTCTTGTATGATCCTCTGATTTCGATCTTAATGTGGGTTCTGAGATTAGAGAGGATACTTTCTGAGAAGTTTTGCACAAATCTCTATTTCTAGCCCTTGTTCCGGCAAGTTCTATCCATCGTGCATTTCTCATGCTGCATGAGTTTGGGGGTGTACAGATATATGAAGAAAGTCGTAATCGCATATAAGTGCACGACACGTGTTTGAGTTGCATTTGACCTTGTCCTTGTGTGCAACTATGGAGATAGGAACACCTGTGAGTAGTCAAGAGTTGAAAGAGATACTGGAGCGGGTGGCCAAGGTATTTTAGGCCAAATTAGAGGATACCTCATCCAGTAGGACAGTCTTGCCCGCACCATAACCGTCACAGTTGATAAAGAAGATAGAGTTGTTGCCCAATGACATCAAACTTGAGGGAATAAAAAATTACCTAAGTTGGTCTAGGAGGGCGCTGCTGAACCTTCAGACCAAGGGACTTAAAAAATATATGAAGAAAGAGTGCACTAGGATAAGACGAGTGTTGAGTAGAGCACATGGAGTCACCTTAATTCTTTGGTGGTTTCTTGGCTGCTGACTTCTGTGTCTCCATCCATAGATGGGATGGTGGAGTCAATCTGCAGTGTAGCTGATGTCTAGACGACATTAGCTGGGATATACTTTGGAGTTGGGAGTGTCATCATGTTGATAGAAGTTGAGGAGAAGATTGATGCTACTACACAGGGGGAGAAGATATTACTCCAGTATGTAGCGAAGGTATGTTACTTATGGGCAGACTTGGATTACTATGATCCTCTATTATTACAAAATTTGGCAGATATTCTCCTTGGAAATAGTACCTTGAGCGTAGACGTGTGTGTCATGCCCCAGTTCCAAAATAAGTAGGACTAGAAATATGTAAGCATGCCAGCCGTATGTATAAGGAGACTCTAATATATGAAAACCATAACACATACGTACGCTGTATTATGAATAATAATTCACAAGTGGTATATAGTTGTCATAAGTCACAGGGCATAACTAAATCTCATCCACAAAATTATAAAGAAATAAATGATCAAATATGCCAATGAACCAAATATGAACTAGTCGAGAAGAACTAATAGTTGGATGGAGACAAATCCACTACCAAACTAGAATATAAAGGTAAACATAATAAGTACATCATCTAATGATCAGAGAGACTCGAAGGAAAGATCTCCTCGAAAGAGAATGGAGTAGCAAGTCCTGATCCATGCTCTTGCGAATAGTCATGATCGTCTACACTTGAAAAGAGACCAGGTCCTCAGAGGGACGTAACAAGATAGATAGAAGCATGCCAATAAAGTACTGAAAATAAACATCCAAGGATCGTCTAACTGCCTATGTGAATGCACTTTGAGAACAACTTTCCAACACGTGGGCTATCTGGCTAAAATGAGATTGGCATAATTCTCTCGGAGAATCAGGGGCCTAAAAACCAGGACGTCTTTTGAACGTCAAAGGCCGCCTGTAGATAATATAAGGGTCATCATACCACGCATCTCCGACGGAGCGTGCGGATTACATAAAGAAAGTACAAAAGAGCCCAAACTCCTTACTTGTTGTTCTCCCCACCCCATGCTCTATTCATGCCATATCTATGACACAATGATATATCTAATAACTGCCAAGGCTTCTAATTATGCAAATTCTATCAACAGTTATCCCTATCCGTCGCACGTCCCATACGTACCGGTGGCCAGTCGAATACGCAAGTTCGTGTCCTACATGAGACTCACACTCGTGTAACAACTGTGTCACCGCCAATGAAATATAAGAATGCCTTATGATAATGGGGTAGTCTCATAAAATTAGGTCAACATGCATAATATATAATAAAGACAAAATACAACGCCACCGTCGTTGCACCCAAGTTATTCTTGGACGTGCAGTTTATATAGCAGTTAAAATATATGAACTAAATAACAGAAATAAAATGCATGCACCATATGAAATATAAATTACTATACAATGGCAAGGTATACTTGCCTGACAAGAAAGCTGCGTAATATAAACGTCCAAGTGTCAAGTACAGAGGATCAGAAACTATGGCCTCCAAATGAACGTCTCCGGATGCTGAAATAAATATTACCAACGTCTCCAGAATTAGCGAGATAGCTAGAAAACACTACCCTTTCGTCCAATTTGGACACAGGGGCAAAACAATAATTTTGGGTCAAAGCGGGTTCACATGTGGGACCACTTTGCACCGAAATACGTGCCAGAGGTAAAGGTCTCTAAATGTGAAAAATTATAGGTTAAACAAATTCTAAACGATAATACGAACTCAACGGTATATCCAATTTTGGATTCTGGTGAGCCGATCATAAATTCGTCCTCAAAGTCAAACCGTGGGGTCCGTGAATAGGCGGCTCGGTCAACTGTCTCGGAATCGCGTAAAACTTGGGTTACAGGACCAGCGTGGTACCACGAATCCAATGGCGTAAGTTTTATCATATTCCGATGAGCGTACACAAAGTGGGGTGATAGTTTGCCAAAAGTTGCGATATAGAAACTTTTTACGGATACGGGCTGATTTCGACGCGCACACACGTCCGAATAAACTTCCGCGAAAGCCCACACGTCAGGATATACCATACGCGCCTTTTGGTGCAATTGGTATGCGATGAGACGGTCCCGTTTGGTGGGGCACTCTGTATCACAAAATTTAGTTTTAAAAATACCAAGTTTTTGATTATTTTAGAGGTCGAATAATTTAACAGATAAAATAAATTAATAAAAACTAAAAGAACAGTAAAATTCTGGGTTATATTGAGAAGAAAATTCTTCAATTAGATTTTGAAAATATTAAACGAGTTGGTGGCAAATTGAGTGTGAACATGGGGGTTTGGGTCAAAATTATGAACTATTTTTTGGTCAGTTTTTCGGCCGTTTTTTCGGTCGATTTTTTGACCAATCCAGGACACGAAAACTCGTCCCGCTTTGAGGGAATCCTATAGGGTTAGGTTGTGAACATATACAGACAAATCGCTCGAGAAAATAATGAGAGATGAGAGAGATACATTACCGCAAAGAGGGGGACGTTGCTGCCTGTACCGTGGATGTGCACATGCGTGCGAGCGGGCGGCCCGCGACTGCTGCGCGGCGGTCGCCGTCGGGTTCGGCGGTGGTCGCCGGCACTGAGGGGCAGTCGTCAAGGGTTGGGGTTGGGGTAGGGTTAGGGTTTAGGTTTGTAATATATATATATATATATATATATATATATATATATATATATATATATATATATATATATATATATATATATATATATATATATATATAGGGAGAGGGGGGTTTGTTGTAAGGGGGAGTGTGGGTTCGGGGGGGGGGGGGGGGTTAGTTGGTTTTAGGATTAATTAGTCTAGGTTTTTTTATTATCTTTTTCTTTTCTTTTCTTTTCTTTTCTTTTTCTTTTTCTTTTTCTTTTTCTTTTTCTTTTTCTTTTTCTTTTTCTTTTTCTTTTTCTTTTTCTTTTATTAACATTATTATTATTATTATTATTATTATTTTTTATTATATATATATATATATATATATATATATATATATATATATATATATATATATATATATATATATATCTTAAAAGAATTTTATTCTCAAAATTAAAAATAAGACATGATTTGTTAAATCCTTCACATTCGTATATAAGGCAAGTCTATCACAATCTCTTCCAAAACTTTAAATAACAAAATCTATTCAAATCCATCGCAATCACTTCAAAATTAAAATAACCATTGTTCAAATCAAATTCAACTTATCGTAATCTCTTCTCGATTTTCAAATTATCAACATCCAAATTTAAGTCAAATACATATAATACTTTCAAGATTTAAATAACCCATATCAAATTTTATATCACGATTTTCAACTATCATAATCTCCTCTAGGTTTTAAATAATAAATATTTCTAATCAAATTTTATTCCTATTTTTAACTTATGAATTTCGTACTCTTCAAATTTTGAACTCAATTTCCATCCTCAATATTTCAAATAGATATCCAACATCAAAGCTTAACTTTTAATTCAAATCATCAAATAAAAAATTTTGATTTCAATCCATCAATGTTCAAGTCTAAAATTTTATATTTATCCTCAAAATTTAAATCGATGATTCAACCTTCAATATTCAAAATTTAAATCATGTGCTCAAAGTATAAATATTTGGTCCACAATATCAAGATTTTAAAATTTATTCTATAAGGCATTCTTATCTTTAAAGTCAAATCCTCATCATCATAAATATTCTTCTAAAAATTCTCAAAATAAAAATGATTTAAATCTCTCAATCTAATCTTATTGGATGACAATTTTAAAAAAAAAATTACCTCAAGTTGACCATGCGACTTCTACCCAACTTAGAATTTATCGATCTATCACATAAGACTATACCTTTAAGAAAGACTTCCTTAAATTATTTAATCATGTTGTTCAATATATCCTCAAAAGTTTTTTAACACACAAATATATCACATGTGATGTGCCCTTAATTACAAAAGATAGTCACAAAGTAATGTGATTAGCCTATGGGGTATATCTAGTACTCTCCGTGTATCAAACTTATACCAAGCACGAACGTTCGTCTTCCCGAAATAGGGGAAGAAGAAAAACAATAATAAGGAATTCAAGGAGGAGGTGATAGAATACAAGTACGGGGTTCAAGGCGATTAAAGAATTCAAAAGGGAGTTGTCAAGGCAGTTGTGGATTGAATCTTATTTTGGTAAATTTTTATTCGCGTGCTCATATCAGTACAGTTATGTAACCGATACGATATGCTCGGTCATGTCTAGAGGGCAAGTATATTTGTAAACCCTTTCACCCAAAAAAGGTATTTCGTTTGTATTTTGTATTTCGTGTATTTATTTTAGATTATTTTTTCAAAACAATAAAAATCCAATAATTTTATTAGGACACTTTACCATGGTTTGGACATTAATAATATAGGATGGCCCCAAAATCTGTATCGTCCTTCATAGGAAGTAGCCTACACAAGAGACCCTATCTGTAAGATCTTTTTGTGGCACATAAATTCGATCCCTTGGCATTAGTATGACATTAGTGTAACGACCATAGATTCTGTGTTAAATATTATATATTATATATATAATTTATTTGTGGTTATTTTTCAAACCCAACTTCCTACAATTAGCACCCCATAATTTTTCGTGCCAAATTGGTACATTCCATTTTTGTAAGATGTGCATATTATTTACAATTACCTATTTTGTGGATAATCCTTTAATTAATTACTTAGTTAATTGTTGCTACAATTATTTGATTTATATAACTAGATAAATATTAATTATTAATTATAAATTATTACATAAAATATTTTGAGTGTGGTATTTTATTAGAGCTTTACAAAGTAAATTTTTAGAATTTATTTGGTGTGCAGGTATTATTTTTGGACTTTTCCTCATTTATATATATTTGAATATATGTTAATAAGTAGTAATAATAATAATAATAATAATAATAATAATAATAATAATAATAATAATAATAATAATAATGTTGTTAATAAAATATAAATAAAAAGAAAATAAATAAGAAACTAAATAAAAAAGAAAACAAAAGAAAAGGAAAAGGGAAAAGAAAAGAAAATATAACAAAAAACCAAAAACTAAATCCTACTTAATAACCTAAACTTAAACCCCAGACCTAACCTAATTCCCCCCCCCCCCCCCCCTTAAGCCAACTTCTCCCCTGTAGAGAAGCCCCAGACCCCTCTCCCTCGATATATATATATATATATATATATATATATATATATATATTACTTATAACTTCAAAACTCCAAACCCTAACCCTACCCTAGCCGACGTCAGCGCCGCCCCCACGCCGGCGACCACTCTACACCGACCGCCGCCTCCCCGGGCCGCCCCGGCCGACCGCCGCCGCCGGCCATCCGCGTACGCGCAAGCGTGCACAACAACACAGTTTTTCTTCCATCTTCACGGTGATGTAACTCTCTCATCTCTCGTCCTTTTCTCGAGCAGTTTGTTCGTGTACGTTCACAACGTAACCCTCTAGGATTTTCATTCAAGCGGGATGAGTTTTTGTGCCCTATATTGGTCGAAAAATCGACCAGAAAATGACCGAAAAACTGACCAAAATAATTCAGAATTTTGAATCCAAAACCCCATGTTCACCCCCAATTTGTCGCCAACCTGTTTAATATTTTTGAAAATAAATTAAAGAGTTTTTCTTCTCTATATAACCGAGAATTTTGTTCTTTTATTTTTTGTTAATTTGTTCTATGTGTAAAATTATTCGGCCTCCAAATCGACCAAAAACTTATTATTTTAAAATTGGAAAATTATGATACGGAGCGCGCCACACCAAACGGGACTGCCTCATCGTGTACCAATTACACCGAAAGGCGCGTATGGTATATCCTGACGTGTGAACATTCGCAGAAGTTAATTTGGATGTGTGTGCGCGTCAGAATCAACCTGTATCCGTAAAAAGTTCCCATATCGTAACTTTTATAAAATACCGCACCATTTAGTGTACACTCGTCGGAATGCGACAAAACTTGCGCTATTGGATTCATGGTATCATGTTGGTCCTGTGACCCAAGTTTCACACGATTCCGAGATAGTTGACCAAGCCATCTATTTGCGGGCCCTACGGTTGATTTTTAGGACGAATTTATGTTCGGCTCACCGGAATTCAAAATTGGACATACCGTTGAGTTCGTATTGATGTTTAAAAATTTTTGACCTATAATTTGTCCCATTTAGAGATCTTTTACCTCTAACATGCTTTTCGGTAGAAAGTGGCCCACCTGTGGATCCGTTTTGACCCAAAATTATCGTTTTGCTCCTGTGTCCAAATTGGACGAAAGGATAGTATTTTCTAGCTATCTCGTTGATTTCAGAAATATTGGTGATATTTATTTTAGCATCCGAAGACGTTCCTTCTGAGGCCATAGTTTCTAATCTTGTGTGCTTGACATCTGGACGCTTACACTTTGCAGCTTTCTTGCCAAGCAAGTATACCTTGCCAAATTGCTTACAGTACTTTGCATGCTTATTATATTTTTATATATTTATTGCATGTGTATTTTCTTTCAGTCATAATTATTTCTTATATATGTTGATACATACTTGATACCTAGTATCATGGGAGGGGAGGACAATCAGTAGGCGTATGGGCTATAACCACTCTGGTAAACCGTAGTAACTAGTACGCACTACGGTAGTTGTGTCGCGTTGGTCGCTACCCTTACGGTATATCGATTTCTGGTATCGCGCTGGTCTCTACCCTCGCGGTATATCAATTTCTGATGTTCTTGACGTGTGTGTGAGTTGTGAGATTAGATATAGTAGCCTACCCATGCCCATACGTCAAAAAGTTGTCCTCATTATGCATTTCATATAGATTGTCTAGTACATCGTACTTATATATTTTTTATCTATTATGAATGTTTACTGTATTCAATTGGCATGCTTCTATGTATCTTGTTACGTCCCTCTGAGGACCTGGTCCCTTTTCCGATGTAGACGATCATGACTATTCGCAGGAGCACGGATCAGGACTTGCTACTTATCTCTCTTTCGATGAGGTCTTCTCTTCGAGTCTCATTGTTCATTAGATGTACTTATGTGGTTTGTCTTATGTTCTAGTTGGCAGTGGATTTGTCTCCACCCAACTACTTGTTCTTATCAATCATTTTATAATTGATTCAGTTATATAGTTGATTGGTTATTTGATTCTGTAGATGAGATCTAGTTATGCCCTATGACATAAATCTATACCACTTGTGAATTATTATTCATAATACAACGTACGTATGTGTTATAGTTTTCATATATTGGAGTTACCATATACATACGGCTGTTATGCTTACGTATTCCTAGTCCTATGTATTTTGGGACTGGGGCGTGACATATTTTTTGTGGTGGCCCATGCAGGTCAAGAGCATATTGTCTCGATTATGTTACTGTACCGAGCAAGCCTGCTCATAGGATTAGAGTGTAGGATCTCATCCACTTATTTAATCACCTCCCTTGATTTTATTTCGCTCTCATTTGATAGCTTGCATTGCATCTTGCTTGATCCTTTCACCACGTCAATCTTATCTTTTCTTTCATGCTTAATAGGGGTTAGAAAGATGACTTATACTAGGTATATACGCTATATTATTCAATAACACTATTAGATATATTCTTGTAAGTTTGGTAGTATGTCTCATAAACTAGTATCACCTAGTACTTTTGACACATTAATGAAGTATAATTGAATGACACCAACTATATGCTTGCATAAGAAGATAGTGTTTATCCAGACTGTAGAACTTAGAGGCCCATATCCCCATTTGGTCGACTATAGACTTAGACAAGAAGTTAGTATGGCAACTGTAGTGGCACAATACTGGTCTTCTTGGTGAACTTAAATTATTTTGTACCTTCCTTCATCATAATCCAGCGTACTTATATTTTTTAGATTACCTCCGCTTATGCTGCTATTTTATAGCCTAGTTTTGCAAGCTTATTCTTTTATCGAGCTTGTTCATGACATATGTGTTATTGGGGACGCCTACTAATATATTGTCTAAATCAGAATCAGTGTATTACGGTCTGATCAACCTTAATGCACTTGGTTCGCTCTTCACATGACTACTTTACGTAGGTTGAGATATAGTTGACTCAGCATGTTAAACGAATATACTTGCCCTTTAGACATGTCCGAGCATATCTTATCGGTTACATAACTGTACTGATATAAGCATATGAATAAGAATTTACCAAAATAGGATCACATCCACAACTGCCCTGACAACTCTCTTTTTGAATTCTTTAATCGTCTTTAACCCCGTACTTGTATTCTATCACCTCCTCCTTGAATTCTTTATCATTGTTTTTCGTCTTTCCCTATTTTGGAAAGACAAACGCTCATGCTTGTTATAAGTTTGATACACAAAGAGTACTAGATATACCCCATAGGTCAATCACATTATTTTGGTGACTATCTTTTGTAATTAAGGACATAAAATATGTGAGATATTTTGTGGATTGAATAATAGGATTAAATAATTTAAGGACGTTTTTCTTAAATGTATAGCCTATGTGATAAATCGGTAAATTCTTAGTTGGGTAGATGTTGCATTGTCAAATTGAGGTAAATTTTTTTAGATTGTGATCAAGTAAGATTAGATTGAGAGATTTAAGTCATTTTAATTTTGAGAATTTTTAGAAGAATGATTTAGATTATGATGATTTAACTTTAAAGATAAGAATGCCTTATAGAATGAATTTTAAAATTTTGATATTACAGACCAAATATTTCTAATTTGAGCACATGATTTAAATTTTGAATATTGAAGATTGAATTAACAATTTAAATCTTGAGAAAAAAAATATCGAACTCTAAACATGAACATTGATGGATTGAATTCAAAATTTTAGATTTTGATGATTTGAATTAAAAGTTGAATTTTGATTGTTGGATCACCTATTTGAAATATTGATAATAGAAATTGAATTTAAAATTTGAAGAGTATAAAATTTTTAAGTTGAAATATAGTAATAAGATTTGATTAGAATTGTTTAAAATTTATAGGAGATTATGATAATTGAAAATCTTGATATAAAATTTGATGTGGGTTATTTAAATATTCAAGATATCATATAGATTTGAATTAAATTTGGATGTTGATTATTTAAAAATCTAGAAGAGATTATGATAGGTTAAGTTTTGATTTAAACAGTGGTTATTTTATTTTTGAAGAGATTATGATAGATTTGAATAGATTTTATCATTTAAATTTTTAAAAAGTTTGCGGTTGCCTTTCCTTAGATACGAATGTGAAAGATTTAACAAATTATTTTTTATTTTTAATTTCGAGGACAAAATTATTTTAAGTTGAGTAGATTGTAAACCCCCTCACCCAAAAAATAGGTATTTCGTGTGTATTTTATATTTTGTATTTCGTGTATTTATTTTAGATTATTTTTTCAAAACAATAAAAACCCAATAATTTTATTAGGACACTTTACCATGGTTTGGACATTAATAATATAGGATGGCCCCAAAATATGTATCGTCCTTCATAGAAAGTAGCCTACATAAGAGACACTACCTGTAGGATCTTTTCGTGGCACAAAAATTCGATCCCTTGGCATTAGCATGACATTAGTGTAACGACCATAGATTCTGTGTTAAAAATTAGATATTTTATATATAATTTATTTGTGGTTATTTTTCAACCCCAACTTTCTACAATTAACACCCCATAATTTTTCGTGCCAAATTGGTACATTCCCTTTTTGTAAGATGTGCATATTATTTACAATTACCTATTTTATGGATAATCCTTTAATTAATTACTTAGTTAATTTTTGCTACAATTATTTGATTTATATAACTAGATAAATATTAATTATTAATTATAAAATATTACATAAAATATTTTAAGTGTGGTATTTTATTAGATCTTTACAAAGTAAATTTTTAGAATTTATTTGGTGTGCAGATATTATTTTTGGACTTTTCCTCATTTATATATATTTGAATATATGTTAATAAGTAATAATAATACTAATAATAATGGTAATAATAATAATAAGAGTAATAATAATAGTAATAAAAGTAATACTAATAATAATGATGTTGTTAATAAAATATAAATAAAAAGAAAATAAATAAGAAAAAAAAAGAATTAAAAAATAAAACAAAAGAAAAGGAAAAGAAAAAGAAAAAGAAAAAGAGAAAAGAAAAGAAAATATAACCAAAAACCTAAAAATAAATCCTACTTAATAACCTAAACATAAACCCCAAACCTAACCTAATCCCCTCCCTTCAGCCAATTTCTCCCCCGCAGAGAAGCCCCAGACCCCTCTCCTTCGATATATACATATATATATATATATTACTTATAACTTCAACCCTAACTCTAAACTCTAAACCCTAACCCTACCCTAGTTGGACGTCAGCGCCGCCCCCACACCGACGACCACCCCGCGCCTACCGCCGCCTCCCCGGGCAGGCCATCCGCGTACGCGCAAGCGTGCACAACAGCACAGTTTTTCTCCCATCTTTACGGTGATGTAACTCTGTCATCTCTCGTCCTTTTCTCGAGCGGTTTGTTCGTATAACACAACGTAAACCTGTAGAATTTTTATTCAAGCGGGATGATGTTTCGTGCCCTATATTGGTCAAAAAATCAACCGAAAAATGACCGAAAAACTAACCAAAACAGTTCAGAATTTTGAATCCAAAACCCCATGTTCACCCCCAATTTGCCGCCAACCTGTTTAATATTTTTGAAAAAAATTAAAGGGTTTTTCTTCTCCATATAACCGAGAATTTTTTTGTTCTTTTATTTTTTGTTAATTTGTTCTATGTGTAAAATTATTCAGCCTCCAAATCGACCAAAAACTTGTTATTTCAAAATTGGAAAATTGTGATACGGAGCGCGCTCCGCCAAACGAGACCGCCTCATTGCGAACTAATTGCACCAAAATCCGAGTATGGTATATCCTAACGTGTGGGCTTTCGTGGAAGTTGATTTAGACGTGTGTGCGCGTCGAAATTAACCCGTATCCGTAAAAAGTCCCCATATCATGACTTTTACAAAATATCGCACCATTTAGTGTATGCTCGTCAGAATGGGACGAAACTTACGCCATTGGATTCATTGTATCATGCTGGTCCTATGACCCAAGTTTCACGTAATTCTGAAACAGTTGACCAAGCCGCCTATTTGCGGGCCCCACGGTTGACTTTAAGGGCAAATTTGTGTTCGGCTCACCGGAATCGAAAATTGGATATACCATTGAGTTTGTATTGACGTTTAAAATTTGTTTGACCTATATTTAGAGAACTTTTACCTCTGGTACATTTTTTGGTACAAAGTGGCCCACATGTGGACCCGCTTTGACCCAAAATTAGACGAAAGGGTAGTATTTTTTAGCTATCTCGTTGATTTCGGAAATGTTGGTGATGTTTATTTTAGCATCCGGAGACGTTCCTTCTGAGACCATAGTTTCTGATCCTGTGTGCTTGACATCTAGACGCTTACACTTTGCAGCTTTCTTGCCAGGCAAGTATACCTTGCCAAATTGCTTACAGTACTTTGCATGCTTATTATATTTTTATATATTCATTACATGTATATTTTCTTTCAGTCATAATTATATATTATATATGTTGACACACACTTGACACCTAGTATCATGGGAGGGAAGGACAATCAGTAGGCGTATGGGCTATAACCACTCTGGTAAACTGTAGTAACTAGCACGCACTACGGTAGTTGTGTCGCGCTGGTCGCTACCCTTGTGGTATGTCAATTTCGGGTGTTGCGCTGGTCGCTACCCTCGCGGTATATCGATTTCTGATGTTCCTGACGTATGTGTGAGTTGTGAGATTAGATAAAGTAGCCTACCCATGCCCATACGTCAAAAAATTGTCCTCATTATGCATTTCATATAGATTGTCTAGTACAGTGTACTTATATATTTTTTGTCTATTATGCATGTTTACTGTATTCAATTGGCATGCTTCTATATATCTTGTTACGTCCCTCTGAGGACCTGGTCCCTTTCCAGGTGTAGACGATCATGACTATTCGCAGGAGCACGGATCAGGACTTGCTACTTATCTCTCTTTCGAGGAGGTCTTCTCTTCGAGTCTCACTGTTCATTAGATATACTTATGTGATTTCTCTTATGTTCTAGTTGGTAGTGGATTTATCTCCACCAAACTACTTGTTCTTATCAAGCATTTTATACTTGATTCAGTTATATAGTTGATTGGTTATTTGATTCTGTGGATGAGATCTAGTTATGTCCTGTGACTTATGACATAAATCTATACCACTTGTGAATTGTTATTCATAATACAACGTACGTATGTGTTATGGTTTTCATATATTGGAGTTGCCATATACATACTGCTGGCATGCTTACGTATTCCTAGTCCTACGTATTTTGGGACTGGGGCGTGACAATATTCGTCTACTAGTCAACTATATATCTCAATCCACGTAAAGTAGTCATGCAAAGAGTGAACCAAGCGCACTAAGGTTAGCTAGACCATAATACACTGATTCTGATTTAGACAATGTATTAGTGGGCGTCCCCAATAACACATATCTCATGAACAAGCTCGATAAAAGAATAAGCTTGAAAAACTATGCTATAATAGTAGCATAAGTCGAGGTAGTCCAGAAAATATAAGTATGCTGGATTATGATGAAGGAATGTATAAAATAATTCAAGTTCACAAAGAAGATAAGACTCGTCCGGTGTTGTGCCTCTACAGTTGCCATACTAACTTCTTGTCTAAGTCTCTAGTCGACCAAATGGGGGTATGGGCCTGTAAGTTCTACAGTCTGGATAAACACTATCGTCTTATGCTAGCATATAGTTGGTGTCATTCAATTTCACTTCATTAATGGGTCAAAAGAACTATGTGATACTAGGTTGTGAGGCATACTACCCAACTTACAAGAATTAACTAATACTATAACTGCCTTAAGGGGATTCTATAAAATAATCTTGTCCTTGTAAATAAAGTAGAAACTCTTATTAGGGTATATGAGAGAAAGATCTTGGTACCTATTAGGGTATCCTATTGCATTATATAGGTAATGGTCATCTTAAGGCCTAATCATATTGCTTATAGAACAAAAGTGTTAATATTAAGAATTGAGAAGTTACTGGCTCTCAAGTGAAAGAGGATATAACCTGTATTGAGATATGTGGAACATATTACTTGATTTGAAACTAAAGGATAATCATAAAATCATAATCTAAATGAGCAACTCAAACTATCAAGTTCTAACTACTAAGCACAGAATTTTAAAATTCAAGATTAACAACTATAATCCTAGCAAACTATATATCATAACATAAATGAATCACTTGGCCTACAATCAGAAGGGATAGGTGGCACGAATTGAAAGATGAAGAAAAAATTTAGTCGTCGCACAAATAGCGAGCGTTAAAGTTTCGGAGGAACAAGATATAAAATTAAATAAAGAGGTGCTTGATAATATCATGGTTTTCAAAGGAAAAATTTGGTATGCTAATCTTTGTGTTCGAGGTATGATCAAGAAAATGTTATATTCATTCCTCTTGGTTTCCTATGGTACTGTTCTGCTAATATCAAGATCTAAATTTATAGTTCTCTAATACTATCTCACTATGAAAGTTAGGTTTAGTCCTAATATTCAACCTTGGATTTCTATTGGTTCCTCAATACTAGGGTCAAACAATATGGTCAAATTTCTAACTAACCCTAGTAGTGTCTATACCACTCTCAAGTCCTTCATAAATATGTCAAGGAATAATGGTCAATTAATTTACAGGTAAGGGATGCTAGGGTTCATTAGGTATGCTAAACTTTTAGGAGCTACCAATATTCTAATTTGTTTTTCTTAGTATGTATGTTATCATAATTACCTTCTAACCCTAACAATAAGGATTCCTATATTCTGGCAGGAGGCTATACTCAAGGAATTATTAGGGAAGTACATGAATCAAGCAGGATACAGTTATTTAAATAGAACAGATTGGAAGCAAGGTAACTCATAGTCAAATATGGATGAGACATAAAACTCTAATCCTAGGTGCAGGCCCGCTCGGTACAGTTACATAATCAAAATGGCTAACT
The DNA here is from genome assembly GCA_036927795.1 of Iris macrosiphon. Lineage (NCBI taxonomy): Eukaryota > Viridiplantae > Streptophyta > Magnoliopsida > Asparagales > Iridaceae > Iris > Iris macrosiphon. Next base: position 143,862,160 of record JAYESA010000005.1, on the reverse strand, counting down.
CGACCTGCATGGGCCACCATAAAAATATATCATGTCCCAGTCCTAAAATACGTAGGACTAGGAATACGTAAGTATGCCAGCCGTATGTATATGTAGACTCCAATATATAAAAACCATAACACATACGTATGCTGTATTATGAACAATAATTCACAAGTGATATATAGTTGTCACAAATCACAGGGCATAACTAAATCTCATCCACAAAATTATAAAGAAATAAATGATCAAATATGCCAATGAACCAAATATGAACTAGTCGAGAAGAACTAATAGTTGGATGGAGACAAATCCACTACCAAACTAGAATATAAAAGTAAACATAATAAGTACATCATCTAATGATCAGAGAGGCTCGAAGAAAAGATCTTCTCGAAAGAGAATGGAGTAGCAAGTCCTGATCCGTGCTCCTGCGAATAGTCATGATCGTCTACACCTGGAAAGGGACCAGGTCCTCAGAGGGACGTAACAAGATATATAAAAGCATGCCAATAAAGTACTGAAACTAAACATCCAAGGGTCGTCTAACCGCCTATGTGAATGCACTTTGAGAACAACTTTCCAACACGTAGGCTATCTGACTAAAATGGGATTGGCATGATTCTCTCGGAGAATCAGGGGCCTAAAAGGCATGATGCCTTTTGAACGTTAGAGGCCGCATGTAGATAATATAAGGGTCATCATACCACGCATCTCCGACGGAGCGTGCGGGTTACATAAGAAAAGTGCAAAGGAGCCCAAACGCCTTACTTGTTGTTCTTCCCACCCATGCTCTATTCATGCCATATCCATGATACGATGACATATCTAATAACTGCCAAGGCTTCTAATTATGCAAATTATATCAGCAGTTATCCCTATCCGTCGCACGTCCCATATGTACCGATGGCCAGCCGAATACGCAAGTTCATGTCCTACATGAGACTCACACTAGTATAACAACTATGTCACGGCCAATAAAACGTAAGAATGCATCATGATAATGGGATGGTCTCATAAAACTAGGTCAATATGCATAATATATAATAAAGATAAAATACGATGCCACCGTCGTTGCACCCAAGTTATTCTTGGACGCACAGTTTATATAGCAGTTAAAATATATGAACTAAATAACAGAATAAAATGCATGCACCATATAGAATATAAATCACAGTACAATGGCAAGGTATACGTGCCTGGCAAGAAAGCTGCGTAATGTAAACGTCCATGTGTCAAGTACAGAGGATCAGAAACTATGGCCTCCGAATGAACGTATCCGGATGCTGAAATAAACATCACCAACGTATCCAAAATCAGCAAAATAGCTAGAAAATACTACCCTTTCGTCCAATTTGGATTCAGGGGCAAAACGATAATTTTGGGTCAAAGCGGGTTCACTTGTGGGACCACTTTGCACCAAAATACGTGCCAGAGGTAAAAGTCTCTAAATATAACAAATTATAGGTTAAACAAATTCTAAACAATAATACGAACTCAACGGTATATCCAATTTGGAATTCCGTTGAGCCGATCATAAATTTGCCCTCAAAGTCAAACCGTAGGGCCTGCAAAAAAGCGGCTCGGTCAACTATTTTGGAATTGCGTGAAAATTGGGTCACAGGACCAGCGTGATACCACGAATCCAATGGCACAAGTTTTGTCATATTCCGACGAGCGTACACAAAGTGGGATGGTAGTTTGCAAAAAGTTGTGATACGGAAACTTTTTACGGATATGGGTTGATTCCGACGCGCACACACGTCCGAATCAACTTTCAAATAAGCCCACACATCAGGATATACCATACGCACATTTTGGTGCAATTGGTATGCGACGAGGCGGTCCCGTTTGGTGGGGCGCACTCCGTATCACAAAATTTAGTTTTAAAAATACCAAGTTTTTGGTTATTTTGGAGGTCGAATAATTTAACAGATAAAATAAATTATAAAAACTAAAAGAACAGTAAAATTCTCGGTTATATTGAGAAAAAAAACCTTTAATTAGATTTTGAAAATATTAAACGGGTTGGTGGCAAATTGGACGTGACATGGGGGTTTGGGTCAAAATTCTGAACTATTTTTGGTCAAATTTTTGGCCATTTTTCGGTCGATTTTTTGACCAATCCAGGGCACGAAAACTCGTCCTGCTTGGAGGAAATCCTAGAGGGTTAGGTTGTGAACGTATACGAACAAACCGTTCGAGAAAAAGATGAGAGATGAGAGAGATACATTACCGCAAAGAGGGGGACACTGCTGCCTGTACCGCAACTGTGCACACGCGTGTGTGCGGGCGGCCGGCGGCTGCTGCGCGGTGGTCGCTGGCCAGTGAAACGGTGGTCATCGGCGCTGAAGGGCGGTCGCCGAGGGCTGGGGAAGGGTATTTGGGTTAGGGTTTAGGCTTGTAATACATACATACATACATACATACATACATACATATATATATATATATATATATATATATATATATATATTGTCACGACCCGCACCCGGAATTGGGGTACGAGTACGTGGGTACGTCCAGCCTACGCCACAGCATCGGCGGTAGAATGTTGTCTAGGTTAATGCACTATCTAAACAATCTCGCACGGTATCCAACTCCATAAGGAGACACGGATAACAAAATAATATGAACAACATACTCAATCACATAACTACAGCACGATAAGATATCGAAAAAATAAAATAAAATGCAACACAAGTCTAAATAGAAATAATCTAACTCAACAATAAATTCAAGTCTCAACAAAGTATGCCGGAGACAAATCCGGTACCAAATAATCTACTAAAAGAAACTAACTAGATAACTAGTGATTTCGGCTAGACTCCTAGAATCATAACTGAACTACCAAGTCCAAGTCTGCAGCTACTCTCCCTGTGGTCCATAAAATGTCGGACACCAGTTCTCTAAGGCATAGTCTGGAAAACTATTTCCAGTCAGGAAGGAGCAAAGTACATCCCAAATAACAGTTCTATTTAATTGATAAGGACTATAAAACAATAAACAGATGATGCTATATATTGAGAGAAGACAATGAATAAATGCAATGGCAAAATAAAGAGACATGCAATATAAAAAGACAGACAATATAAAGAGACAGACAATATAGGCAATATGATACAGTTAGTGCATATATGAAATGAAGAGAACGAGGTACAATATCATATACGGGTTATGTAGTATATGATCTAAAAATAAAGAACTGTAAATAATCTAAGTGTTTGAAATAGTAGCTTCGATATGTGATCGGCTTGGGAACATGTACGAGAGCTATATGGCCTGGCTAATCATACGTGAGGAGTATGATTAACACTAACATTGTTTTATACTTGTACAATATGGATTTAATCATATTTTTCATTAACTACTTCCTCGCTCCCAACTAGTACAGTGGATCCAACTAAGACACGTCACGATACACGAGCAATATCTAATATATCATGTACAAGGTCTAAATATCAATATCGTGTACAATGTCAATATGATAATCAATGTAACATCTCATGATTGCAGATCCAATCTATATACTAGTCCGTGTAGCACAGTGTCAAGGATCAGATGTAACATTTCAAGATACTAAAATTATAGAAATTATCAAATAATTGGAAATTATCAGAGAATGTACTCGCCTTGGGTCCTTAGCTGGTAATACCAATGTTCTGTTCCAGAGTATCGTCTGGATGATCCAACAGTCCTATAGACATATCATCATAAAATATAATATTTGTATCAGACGCTACACTAACACAATCATAAATACATTGAACTCGGGCTACGCTAGGTATGATACTGGTCAACTAGGGTCAAGTGCATGTCTAATTGTGCGGATGTTATGTCTGTAATTATTGTAAATTCAGACAGTCGGTGATACGGGTCTCGCCAATACGTGAGTGTACATATGGCAGCCTTCTAATAATTAACAGGGTTACAGTTCAATGTAAATACGGGGTATCCGTAATTACACTCGGGTTGCCTAAAACATTCATCAATTAGCATATATTATTAATTAAATATAATACATATATATATGTGTATACCAATAATTACATTCAAAAATATGTATAAGTGTATATACACTAAATAGAATTATATATTATATATATATGTTTAAAAATATACATGCCACATATTTATATATATATATATATAACGACCAATATTTATATACACAAAAGAATACGTATGCTGAAAATATATACATATATATTTACCAAGTAATAATATACATGTACTATATTTATATATATATACACCAAATAATACATATACTATATATATGTATATATGTACATATATATATATATATATATATATATATATATATAATATATATACCAATACATACATATATTATGCTACATATAAATATATACCAAATACGTATTTACTATACATATACCATATGAAAATATACCAATATACATACATATATATATTATTGAATACATAAATATACTAATAGAGAAATACTAATACATACATACATACATGCATACATACATACATACATGCATACGTACACGCGTGCGTGTACGCGAGGGGGAGGACCGAACCTGTGCGCGTGTACGACGACGGCGAAGATGACGACAACGAGGTAGGGATGCTGGTGGTGAACGGGCTGTTGAAGGTGACGAGCTGCTCCGGCGAGGGGCTTGAGGCGAGCTGCTCCGGTGTGCTGGGTTCCGGTCGAGGTCGACGGAGGCTGGAGGTGGCTGACCGGACTGGATGCCCAGGGCTGGCCGACCGGGTGATGGTAATGGAGATGGTGATGGAGGTAGATGCGGCCGGGGAAGATTGTGGTGGTGGAGGAGGAGCGGGTTGCAGCAGCGTCTGCTCCGGCGGGATGTGAGGGGAGGAGATGTTGGTACATGAGGCTGGTTGAGGACAGCAGGGTCGTATGGAGAGTTGGTTCAGGGTGGTGGAGGGATGTGCTGGCGGAGGGACAAGCTGATGACGGTGGTACAGTTGATGAGGCTTGGGGGTCGGGCTCGAACGGAGGTGCGGGAGGAGGATGAGTAGGGAGCTCCGGCTGAACTGATGATGGTAGTGGTGGATCTTGGTGGACGGGTGAGGTGGAGGAGGTCGGAAGGATTCAGGCGTGCTCCGGTGTGGAGGAGGAGGAGATGGCCGGTGTGAAGCCGGAGAAGTGACTGGAGAAGGAGCGGGTCGGCCGGATGGGTGGCCGGGCTGAGGAGGGGGCCGGACCGATTGATAGTGGTGGAGTTGAGGCTGATGTTGGTGGTGGTTCTGATGCAGCGGGGTCGACGCCAGGGCAGATGGCAGGGGAAGGAGGTCAGGTCGGGCTAGGTGATCGGAGTAGGGGGTCGGGTGATAGTAATGGTGGAGGTTTTCTTTTCCTTCTCTTTTTTCAAAAAAGAGGAGAAGAAGAAGAAGAAGAAGAAGAAGAAAGAAAGAAGAAGGAAAGAAATAGAAAAATTAAGAAGGAGGCTACGGTTGAGGGAGGAGTGAGGTGAGAGAGATGTGGGGGCTTTCCTAGGTTTGGGGATTAGGGCATGCTTGAGAAGAGTGCATTGAGGAGACATTAAATAGGAGATGGTGATGTAGAGTGTGTGGTGACGATGAGCCCCATTTTGAATGGGTGGCTCAGATTTGTCATGAGGAATTTACTCATACAAAGGTGAGGGTTGGGTTGACTAGTCAAATAATTAGGGCTTCTCCATTTGGTTTGAACCAATGGGGTGTTGCCACCTAATGCAATATTTGCAAATGAGCCCCCTTAAATTTGGGTATTTGTACAGACACATAAAATAATAAAAAATTGGTGGGCGATTTGGTGTTTGGTATTTTGTAAGGTGAGTGAGTGTTGTGTGTTTTGTATGGGCTTAATTAATGGGGTATTCAGATTAAATTGGGATTAAACGGGATTAGTCAAAGCTGGTATCCCCAATTTAATTAGAAACAAATGCAAGCGATGTTCTAAAATTAATTAGAAATACATGGGGCTAAAATTAGGTTGGGACACAAATATCATTAGTGAAGAAGACTCAGAACAGGATATTATCCTAATTTGGGTTACACGAAAATGGTCGAGATTGTGTCTCCAATTTTGATTGGAACGCACAACGATACAAAGTTGAATTTTATTTAGAAATTAAATAAACGTCCGCGACGAATATTGTGCGGCTAAAATGAAGCACAAGAGAGCATAATTACGAGTTACAAAAAGGTCAGAATGGAAGGCGGACACGTCTAGGGCAAGGTTGTGAAATTTGTTGGAAGGCAAAAGCTAGGGTAGCGCTCCATATATCGAAGCAACAGTAAGGCGCAATCAAATAAATAAATTACGATAATTAATTACTATCTCAAATAATTAAATCATGAATAATACAAATTAAATTCGTAATTCTATCATTCGGTTAGGTGTTCATCTAGTGGACTTCTAGGTCAAGTCTACTAACTCAACATTAAGAACACTGTATATATATAATATATATATATATATATATATATATATATATATATATATATATATATATATATATATATATATATATATATATATATATAAATACACATCCCATACAATTATTTAAATTAAATACACGCAATATCAAATATATATGAAAAGTCAAAAATACCCCTATTTTTGGAACGTGGTAGTGACAAGTCTACCCTCCTTAAAAGAATTTCGTCCTCGAAATTTAAAATCCTTAATAGTAGTGTTTACTCATTATTTATATTATTTTCCATCAAATCTAGATTCATCAAGCCATATAATCATAAAGTAAATCCATATTGCTATTCCACAAAATTTTCAAAATTATATAATTATCGTATTCCTGAAAGTCTTCGAAGTACAATCAAATTCTATTTTTATCACAATTTCCTCCAAAACCTTAAGTTTATATCTAAATACTCGTAATTTGATATCCAATCCTCTAATTTAAATTCAATCAATGCACACTTTTATAAATTAAAAAAAATCACATCTAAAAACACTAATCCATAAATCCAATCGATGCATATTTAAAAATCTAAATTCCCCTCCCGAAAATTGAATTCAAACACTAATCCATTAATGATCTTATTCCTTGATTTCTTTTTTCACAAAATACTCAACAATGCGATACTTATGGAATCTTCAAATACAACATTCATAATATAAATTTTTAAATTCATATCTTGTAATCAAATAGATATAATGATAATCTCCCTAATTTCCTCCAAATTTAATAACAAATTCAATCATATCATAACCTTCCTAAAATTAATAAATTATCAATTATGCCATGTTAAATTCTTAACTCTTTATTTAAATTAATGATTATCCTCAAAATTTAAGCATCTTGTGTCTCTTGTCAAGTCATAACCTCTTCCTAAATCTTCACTATGGTCAACCCCAATAATCATGGTCTAAGAAAACTCTACCTACAGGCATTCAATATGCAATCTAAGAAAAATATGTATGGTTATGGTGTCTTTTGTTATGGTGTTGCAGTCTCTGTCAGGGTGCACTTACTAACTATATTCTAACAAGAAAATCATAAATACAAGCTATGGTACTATGGAATCAATCAATCAATAGAAAGGACAGAAGGAAGGAAAGAACAGAACCTGCTAACATATCACCTGCAATATGGGTCTCCTCGACCGTCATCGCAAATGCCCCGCCCTGCTGGGGTGGCTCCCTTCGCGGGTGCTGAGCAATATACGGTTCCACAGGAAGCCTAACTGGATCTCTATAATTTGGAGCTGCGCGCTGGCCGGGAAGATAAGGGGATAGAAGAAAATCCCTCACTCGATGTCCCGCAGTGCCGCAGTGCAAACAAAGTCCTAGCCTCGTTCTATAGCTCTCCCAAAGGTGACCTGGCTTCTTACAGAAATGACAAGTCTGCTGTGTCTCTCTTGTAGGCTGCTGCTGATCCTGCTGAACACGAACTGGTGCCTAGTACTGTTGTTGATACTGAAACGTCCATAAATATTGCTGAATATGGGGACGCTTGGCCGGTCCCGCGCTACCATTCATATCTCCAGAAATATTGCGATTTCTCTTAGGCCTGAGATCCAAATCATCTTCTGCAATCTGGGCATCCATCAAGATATCCTCAAAGGTAGCGGTACAAAGATCAGAAGTGCACGACCTAATCTCTCTCGTCAGTCCCTTCCTAAATTTTCGGGCTCGATATCCTGGGTCCCGAATCATAGACGATGCAAAATGGCTCAATCGACAAAATTCTACAGCATACTCGTCGACCGACATGTTTTTTTAGACCAAGTCATGAAACTGACTCTCCAAGGTTCCCAATGCCATGTTGGGAAATAAATTCTCCTTGAAAAGCTCCTTGAAGGTCTCCCAAGTAAGTCCTTGTGTAGTAAGTCTTGGCTACGTGCGATACCACGTGAGTGCAATATCGAACATCTGACTGCCGGCCGCCTCTATCCGCAAGCTCTCCGGAATTTGGGCCAATCGCAGGCTCCTCTCTATGTCCTCTAGACAGTCGTTGGCGTAGAGTATCCCTTCGATACCCTTGAACTCTTGAGGCATCATCCTCTTGAAGTCCACTATAGTGCCTGATCTCTGCTGTTGCTGCTGGCCAGGAAATTGCTGGTATTGTGCTACTCTCTCCACAGCTTGGAGAGCTACCTGGTGAGCATTCTCCACGCTCTCTCCCATCAGCTCGGTTTATGCCTGGTGCACTTCTGCTTGCACCCTATGAGACTCAGCTTGAACTCGCTGAGCGTCTGTCGTCACTCTCTGGGCATCTACCATGCCCTGGATTAAGGTAAACATCTGTGTCCGGTCAATGGGCAAACCTCCAAAAATTGGAGTCGGTGGAGGTGGAAGGTTGTCCGTCACAGATGCTGCAATCCTCTGAACAGGTGGAAGATGAGGACCCCCAAAAAGTGCAGATACTCCCACATGTACCAGAGATGTAGGAGGAACTACAGATGTCTGTCCATCAGGTGGAGAGGTGGCAGACCCTTCTAAAGCTGATGCTCCCACTCTCATAGATCTTATCTTCGGCGGCATCCTGAAGACAGACCCAAAGAATCAATTAAGGCAATAAATGCGATATCATCAAGGAAGGACAGTGAAGTTCTAAAGAAGCAATATTCAGAAGAAAAATTAGGGATAACAATATAAATAGATTGGAGATATTCCTAGTTGTGATTGAGTATTCGCTCTCATCCTAGTATCCTATGTCCTATATCCTATCGCAGGCACTGCAGTAGTGTAACTAAGATGTCACACTACCACGATATCGCACAACTTGCGAAGTCTGACCTGCATGGGCCGCCACTAAAAATGTGTCACGACCCGCACCCGGAATTGGGGCACGAGTACGTGGGTACGTCCAGCCTACGTCGCAGCATCGGCGGTAGAACGCTGTCTAGGTCAATGCACTATCTAAACAATCTCGTACGGTATCCAACTCCATAAGAAGACACGGATAATAATATAATATGAACAACATACTCAATCACATAACTACAGCACGATAAGATATCAAAGAAATAAAATAAAATGCAACACAAGTCTAAATGGAAATAATCTAACTCAACAATAAATCCAAGTCTCAACAAAGTATGTCGGAGACAAATCCGGTACCAAATAATCTACTAAAAGAAACTAACTAGATAACTAGTGATTCCGGCTAGACTCCCAGAATCACAACTGAACTACCAAGTCCAAGTCTGCAGCTACTCTCCCTGTGGTCCATAAAATATCGAACACCAGTTCTCTAAGGCATAGTCTGAAAAATATTTCCAGTCAGGAAGGAGCAAAGTACATCTCAAATAACAGTTCTATTTAATTGATAAGGACTATAAAACAATAAACAGATGATGCTATATATTGAGAGAAGACAATAAATAAATACAATGGCAAAATAAAGAGATAGACAATATAAAGAGACAAGAAATATAGGCAATATGATACAGTCAGTGCATATATGAAATGAAGAGAACGAGGTACAATATCATATACGGGTGATGTAGTATATGATCTAAAAATAGAGAACTGTAACTAATCTAAGTGTTTGAAATAGTAGCTTCGATATGTGATCGGCTTGGGACCATTAACGAGAGCTATATGGCCTGGCTAATCATACGTGAGGAGTATGATTAACACTAACATTGTTCTATACTTGTACAATATGGATTTGATCACATTTCTCACTAACTACTTCCCTGCCTCCAACTAGTACAGTGGATCCAACCATGACACGTTATGATACACGAGCAATATCCAATATATCATGTACAAGGTCTAAATATCAATATCGTGTACAATGTCAATACGATAATCAATGTAACATCTTATGACTGCAGATCCAATCTATATACTAGTCCGTGTAGCACAGTGTCAAGGATCAGATGTAACATTTCTAGATACTAAAATTATAGAAATTATCAAATAATTAGAAATTATCAGAGAATGTACTCGCCTTGGGTCCTTAGCTGGTAATACCAATGTCCTGTTCCAGAGTATCGTCTGGATGATCCAACAGTCCTATAGATATATCATCATAAAATATTATATTTGTATCAGACGCTACACTAACACAATCATAAATACATTGAACTCGGGCTACGCTAGGTATGATACTGGTCAACTAGAGTCAAGTGCGCATCTAATTGCACGGGTGTCGTGTTTGTAATTGTTGTGAATTCAGACAGTCGGTGATACAGGTCTCACCAATACGTGAGTGTACATATGACGGCCTTCTAATAATTAACAGGGTTACAGTTCAATGTAAATACGGGGTATCCGCAATTACACTCGGATTGCCTAAAATATTCATTAATTAGCATATATCATTAGTTAAATATAATATATATATATATGTGTATACCAATAATTATATTCAAAAATATGTATAAGTGTATATACACTAAATATAATTATATTATATATATATATATATATATATATATATATATATATATATATATATATATATTTAAAAATATACATGCCACATATTTATATATATATAACGACCAATATTTATATACACAAAAGAATATGTATGCTAAAAATATATACATATATATTTACCAAGTAATAATATACGTATACTATATTTATATATATATATATATATGTACATATATATATATATATATATATATATATATATATATATATATATATATATATATATATATATATATATATATATATATATATATACCAATACATACATATATTATGCTACATATATATATATATATATATATATATATATATATATATATATATATATATATATATACCAAATACGTATTTACTACACATATAGCCATATAAAAATATACCAATATACATACATATATATATTATTGAATACATAAATATACTAATAGAGAAATATTAATACATACATACATACATACATACATACATACATACATACGTACACGCGTGCGTGTACGCGAGGGGGAGGACCCAACCTGTGCGCGTGCACGACGACGGCGAAGACGACGACGATGAGGTGGGGATGCTGGTGGTGAACGGGCTGCTGGAGGTGACGAGCTGCTCCGGTGAGGGGCTTGAGGTGAGCTGCTCCGGTGTGCTAGGCTCCGGTCGTGGTCGACAGAGGCTGGAGGTGGCCGACCGGACTGGGTGCCCGGGGCTAGCCGGCCGGGTGATGG